>WEDG01003502.1:0-15965 GCA_017591395.1 Schistocephalus solidus | reverse complement strand
AATTAGGTAAGCTAGGCGCTCCCCATATTTTGTAGGAATAACTCGACAAAATGTACCATGGGGCTCTATCAAGAGCACAACCAGCAGCCTTAAACTAACTAGTGACATTGAGTTTTATTGCTGACAAAGAAAATGGAGAATGGAATGGGCATTTCTGTCTTATTAACCATCATCAGCCAGCCACTGCCAATCCTAGCTATGTGGTGCACGAGGCTTAACCTTTCAACCCCTTTGTTCGTTTTGCTACGCTCTACCTACTCCCACAAGAGCAGGATGCCTGTCCAGGTTCATTTGTGTATACAAATTAGTAAGCTGGTGCTCCCCATATTTTTGTAGGAATAACTCGACAAAAATGTACCATGGGGCTCTATCAAGAGCACAACCACCAGCCTTAGACTAATTAGTGACATTGAGTTTTATTGACAAAGCAAATGGAGACTGGAATGGGCATTTCTGGCTTTTTGACCCAGCATCAGTCAGCCGTAGCATATCCTAGCCATGCAGTGCACGAGGCTCCACCTTCAAAAGAATTTGATCGTTCTTCTTCGCTGCACCAAATCCCACACTAGCCCGATGCCTTGGCGGTTTCAAATGTGTCTAAAATCCACGTCAGTTGGGTGCTCCCATATTTTATAGGAATAACTCGTCCAGTTATGCCATGGGGCATTCTCTAGAGCAGAACAAGCCTCAGTAGACTGACTAGTGATAATTAATCGTATTGATAACAGAGAAAAATCAGACTAAGTTGTTTATTTTCTGACTTTTAATCATCATCAGCCAGCCATAGCTATCGCCCAACGTGGAATGCTTGAGGCTCGACCTTGCGACGAGTTTGATCGCGGACGATGGCTTGCCTGGATTGATTGTGTATTTAACAAATGTCAATTTGGCTCTGCCCGAGATATTATAGGTAAATATCATGCCATTGTGCTTTGGGACTCTATCTTTATCCCAACAAACAGCCGAAAAATTGCTAGTGACACAATGGTATCACTTGGTAGATAAATTGAAGGAAAAATGGGTTATTTCTGGCTTTTTACACATTATCAGCCAGCCAAAGCCAATCCTAGCCATGTAGGGCAAAAGGCTTCACCTTCCAACGGCTTTTATCGCTATGCTTCACTCCACCAAATCCCACACGAGCAGGATGGCTCTCCAGGTTCGATTGTGTCTACAAATTAGGTAAGCTGGGCGCTCCCCATATTTTGTAGGAATAAATCGACAAAATGTACCATGGGGCTCTATCTAGAGCACAAACAGCAGCCTTAGACTGACAAGTGACATGGAGCTTTATTGTTGACAAAGAAAATGGAGACTGGAATGGGCATTTCTGGCTTTTTAACCATCATCAGCCAGCCATTGCCAATCCTAGCCATGCAGTGCAAAAGTCTTCACCTTCCGACGACTTTGATCGCTACGCTACATTCCACTAACTATCACACGAGTACGATGGCTTGCCAGGTCCGATTGTGTCTACAAATAAGGTAAGCTGGTCGCTCCTCATATTTTGTAGGAATAACTCGACAAAATGTACCATGAAGCTCTATCTAGACTTTAACCAGCAGCCTTAGACTGACAAGTGACATGGAGTTTTATTGCTGACAAAGAAAATAGAGACTGGAATGGGCATTTCTGGCTTTTTATCGATCATCAGCCAGCCATTGCCAATCCTAGCTATGCAGTGCACGAGGCTTAACCTTTCGACGACTTTGTTCGTTTTACTACGCTCTACCTACTCACACTAGAGCAGGATGCCTGTCCAGGTTCATTTGTGTATACAAATTAGGTAAGCTGGTCGCTCCTCATATTTTGTAGGAATAACTCGACAAAATGTACCATGAAGCTCTATCTAGACTTTAACCAGCAGCCTTAGACTGACAAGTGACATGGAGCTTTTTTGCTGACAAAGAAAATGGAGAATATAATGGGAATTTCTGGCTTTTAACCATCATCAGCCAGCCATTGCCAATCCTAGCCATGCAGTGCAAAAGGCTTCACCTTCCGACGACTTTGATCGCTACGCTACACTCCACTAACTATCACACGAGTACGATGGCTTGCCAGGTCCGATTGTGTCTACAAATTAGGTAAGCTGGTCGCTCCTCATATTTTGGAGGAATAACTTGACAAAACGTACCATGAAGCTCTATCTAGAGCTTAACCAGCAGCCTTAGACTGACAAGTGACATGGAGTTTTATTGCTGACAAAGAAAATGGACACTGGAATGGGCATTTCTTGCTTTTTATCAATCATCAGCCAGCTATTGCCCATCCTAGCTATGCAGTGCACGAGGCTTAACCTTTCGACGACTTTGTTCGTTTTGCTACGATCTACCTACTCCCACAAGAGCAGGATGCCTGTCCAGGTTCATTTGTGTATACAAATTAGGTAAGCTGGCGCTCCCCATATTTTTTAGGAATAACTCGACAAAATGTACCATGGGGCTCTATCAAGAGCACAACCAGCAGACTTAAACTAACCAGTGACATTGAGTTTTATTGCTGACAAAGAAAATGGAGACTGGAATGGGCATTTCTGTCTTTTTACCCATCATCAGCCAGCCATAGCCAATCCTAGCCATGTAGGGCAATAGGCTTCACCTTCCGACGGCTTTGATCGCTATGCTACACTCCACCAACTCCCACACGAGTACGATGGCTTGCCAGTTTCATTTGTGTATACAAATTAGGTAAGCTAGGCGCTCCCATATTTTGTAGGAATAACTCGACAAAATGTACCATGGGGCTCTATCAAGAGCACAACCAGCAGCCTTAAACTAACTAGTGACATTGAGTTTTATTGCTGACAAAGAAAATGGAGAATGGAATGGGCCTTTCTGTCTTATTAACCATCATCAGCCAGCCACTGCCAATCCTAGCTATGTGGTGCACGAGGCTTAACCTTGCAACGACTTTGTTCGTTTTTCGCTACGCTCTACCTACTCCCACAAGAGCAGGATGCCTGTCCAGGTTCATTTGTGTATAAAATTACCTCAGCTGCGTGCTCCCCATATTTTGTAGGAATAACTCGACAAAATGTACCATGGGGCTCTATCAAGAGCACAACCACCAGCCTTAGACTAACTAGTGACATTGGGTTTTATTACTGACAAAGCCAATGGAGACTGAATGGGCATTTCTGGCTTTTGACCAGCATCATCAGCCGTAGCATATCCTAGCCATGCAGTGCACGAGGCTCCACCTTCAAGAATTTGATCGTTCTTCGCTGCACCAAATCCCACACTAGCCCGATGCCTTGGCGGTTTCAAATGTCTAACCACGTCAGTTGGGTGCTCCCATATTTTATAGGAATAACTCGTCCAGTTATGCCATGGGGCATTCTCTAGAGCAGAACAAGCCTCAGTAGACTGACTAGTGATAATTAATCGTATTGATAACAGAGAAAAATCAGACCAAGTTGTTTATTTCTGACTTTTAATCATCATCAGCCAGCCATAGACATCCCCAACGTGGACTGCTTGAGGCTCGACCTTGCGACGAGTTTGATCGCGGACGATGGCTTGCCGGGTTTGATTGTGTATTTTACAAATGTCAGTTTGGCCCTGCCCGAGATATTATAGGTAAAATATCATGCCATTGTGCTTTGGGACTCTATCTTGATCCCACACAAACAGCCGCAAAATTGCTAGTGACACAATGGTATCACTTGGTAGATAAATTGAAGGCTTGTTGGGGTTATTTCTGGCTTTTTAGCCATCATCAGCCAGCCAAAGCCAATCCTAGCCATGCAGGGCAAAGGCTTCACCTTCCGACGGCTTTTGATCGCTATGCTTCACTCCACCAAACTCCCACAAGAGCAGGATGGCTTCCAGTTTCGTTTGTGTCTACAAACGTCAGCTGGGCGCTCCCATATTTTTGTAGGAATAACTCGACAAAATGTACCATGGGGCTCTATCTAGAGCAGAACAAGCCTCAGTAGACTGACTAGTGATAATTAATTGTATTGAAAACAGAGAATATCAGACCAAGTTGTGTATTTCTGACTTTTAAGTTATCATCAGCCAGCCATAGACATCCCCAGACGTGGACTGCTTGAGGCTCGACCTTGCGACGAGTTTGATCGAGGACGATGGCTTGCCGGGTTTGATTGTGTATTTTACAAATGTCAGTTTGGGCCCCTGCCCGAGATATTATAGGAAAATATCATGCCGTTGTGTTTTTGGACTCTATCTTGATCCCACCCAAAAAGCTGCAGAATTGCTAGTGACAGAATGGTATTGCTTGGTAGATAAATTGAAGGCTTGTTGGGGTATTTCTGGCTTTTTGACCCAGCATCAGTCAGCTGTAGCCAATCCTAGCCATGCAGTGCACGAGGCTCCACCTTCAGAAAGAATTTGATCGCTATGCTTCGCTTCACCAACTCCCACAAGAGCAGGATGCCTTGACGGTTTCGATTTGTGTCTACAAAACCACGTCAGCTGGGCGCTCCCATATTTTAATAGGAAATAACTCGTCCAGTTGTGCCATGGGGCATTCTCTAGAGCAGAACAAAGCCTCAGTAGACTGACTAGTGATAATTAATTGTATTGAAACAGAGAATATCAGACCAAGTTGTGTATTTCTGACTTTTAAGTTATCATCAGCCAGCCATAGACATCCCCAGACGTGGACTGCTTGAGGCTCGACCTTGCGACGAGTTTGATCGAGGACGATGGCTTGCCGGGTTTGATTGTGTATTTTACAAATGTCAGTTGGGCCCTGCCCGAGATATTATAGGAAAATATCATGCCGTTGTGTTTTTGGACTCTATCTTTGATCCCACCAAAAGCTGCAGAATTGCTAGTGACAGAATGGTATTGCTTGGTAGATAAATTGAAGGCTTGTTGGGGTATTTCTGGCTTTTTAGCCATCATCAGCCAGCTATTGCCAATCCTAGCCATGCAGTGCCAAAGGCTTCACCTTCCGACGACTTTGATCGCTATGCTACGCTTCACCAACTCCCACAAGAGCAGGATGACTTGACAGTTTCGTTTGTGTCTACAAACCACGTCAGCTGGGCGCTCCCATATTTAATAGAAATAACTCGTCCAGTTGTGCCATGGGGCATTCTCTAGAGCAGAACAAAGCCTCAGTAGACTGACTAGTGATAATTAATTGTATTGAAAACAGAGAATATCAGACCAAGTTGTGTATTTCTGACTTTTAAAGTTATCATCAGCCAGCCATAGACATCCCCAGACGTGGACTGCTTGAGGCTCGACCTTGCGACGAGTTTGATCGAGGACGATGGCTTGCCGGGTTTGATTGTGTATTTTACAAATGTCAGTTGGGCCCTGCCCGAGATATTATAGGAAAATATCATGCCATTGTGTTTTTGGACTCTATTTTGATCCCACCCAAAAAGCTGCAGAATTGCTAGTGACAGAATGGTATTGCTTGGTAGATAAATTGAAGGCTTGTTGGGGTATTTCTGGCTTTTTAGCCATCATCAGCCAGCTTTCGCCAATCCTAGCCATGCAGTGCCAAAGGCTTCACCTTCCGACGACTTTGATCGCTATGCTACGCTTCACCAACTCCCACAAGAGCAGGATGACTTGACAGTTTCGTTTGTGTCTACAAACCACGTCAGCTGGGCGCTCCCATATTTAATAGAAATAACTCGTCCAGTTGTGCCATGGGGCATTCTCTAGAGCAGAACAAACCTCAGTAGACTGACTAGTGATAATTAATTGTATTGAAAACAGAGAATATCAGACCAAGTTGTGTATTTCTGACTTTTAAGTTATCATCAGCCAGCCATAGACATCCCCAGACGTGGACTGCTTGAGGCTCGACCTTGCGACGAGTTTGATCGAGGACGATGGCTTGCCGGGTTTGATTGTGTATTTTTACAAATGTCAGTTGGGCCCTGCCCGAGATATTATAGGAAAATATCATGCCGTTGTGTTTTTGGACTCTATCTTTGATCCCACCCAAAAAGCTGCAGAATTGCTAGTGACAGAATGGTATTGCTTGGTAGATAAATTGAAGGCTTGTTGGGGTATTTCTGGCTTTTTAGCCATCATCAGCCAGCTATTGCCAATCCTAGCCATGCAGTGCCAAAGGCTTCACCTTCCGACGACTTTGATCGCTATGCTACGCTTCACCAACTCCCACAAGAGCAGGATGACTTGACAGTTTCGTTTGTGTCTACAAACCACGTCAGCTGGGCGCTCCCATATTTAATAGAAATAACTCGTCCAGTTGTGCCATGGGGCATTCTCTAGAGCAGAACAAAGCCTCAGTAGACTGACTAGTGATAAATTAATTGTATTGAAAAACAGAGAATATCAGACCAAGTTGTGTATTTCTGACTTTTAAGTTATCATCAGCCAGCCATAGACATCCCCAGACGTGGACTGCTTGAGGCTCGACCTTGCGACGAGTTTGATCGAGGACGATGGCTTGCCGGGTTTGATTGTGTATTTTACAAATGTCAGTTGGGCCCTGCCCGAGATATTATAGGAAAATATCATGCCGTTGTGTTTTTGGACTCTATCTTGATCCCACCCAAAAAGCTGCAGAATTGCTAGTGACAGAATGGTATTGCTTGGTAGATAAATTGAAGGCTTGTTGGGGTATTCCTGGCTTTTTAGCCATCATCAGCCCGCTATTGCCAATTCTATCCATGCAGTGCCAAAGGCTTCACCTTCCGACGACTTTGATCGCTTTGCTACGCTTCACCAACGCCCACAAGAGTAGGATGACTTGACAGGTTCGTTTGTGTCTACAAAACACGTCAGCTGGGCGCTCCCAAAGTAAAAAGGAAAAACTCGTCCAGATGTGCCATGGGGCATTCTCTAGAGCAGAACAAGCCTCAGTAGACTTACTAGTGATAAATAATTGTATTGAAAACAGAGTATATTAGACCAAGTTGTGTATTTCTGACTTTTAAGTTATCATTAGCTAGCCATAGACATCCCCAGACGTGGACTGCTTGAGGCTCGTCCTTGCGATGAGTTTGATCGAGGACGATGGCTTGCCGGGTTTGATTATGTATTTTACAAATGTCAGTTGGGCCCTGCCCGAGATATTATAGGAAAATATCATGCCGTTGTGTTTTTGGACTCTATCTTGATCCCACCCAAAAGCTGCAGAATTGCTAGTGACAGAATGGTATTGCTTGGTAGATAAATTGAAGGCTTGTTGGGGTATTTCTGGCTTTTAGCCATCATCAGCCAGCTTTTGCCAATCCTAGCCATGCAGTGCCAAAGGCTTCACCTTCCGACGACTTTGATCGCTATGCTACGCTTCACCAACTCCCACAAGAGCAGGATGACTTGACAGTTTCGTTTGTGTCTACAAACCACGTCAGCTGGGCGCTCCCATATTTAATAGAAATAACTCGTCCAGTTGTGCCATGGGGCATTCTCTAGAGCAGAACAAGCCTCAGTAGACTGACTAGTGATAATTAATTGTATTGAAAACAGAGAATATCAGACCAAGTTGTGTATTTCTGACTTTTAAGTTATCATCAGCCAGCCATAGACATCCCCAGACGTGGACTGCTTGAGGCTCGACCTTGCGACGAGTTTGATCGAGGACGATGGCTTGCCGGGTTTGATTGTGTATTTTACAAATGTCAGTTGGGCCCTGCCCGAGATATTATAGGAAAATATCATGCCGTTGTGTTTTTGGACTCTATCTTGATCCCACCCAAAAGCTGCAGAATTGGTAGTGACAGAATGGTACTGCTAGGTAGAACCATTGAAGGCTTGTTGGGTTATTCCTGGCATTTTAGACATCATTAGCCCGCTATTGCCAATTTTATGCAAGCAGTGCCAAAGGCTTCACCTTCCGACGACTTTGATCGCTATGCTACGCTTCACCAACTCCCACAAGAGCAGGATGACTTGACAGTTTCGTTTGTGTCTACAAACCACGTCAGCTGGGCGCTCCCATATTTAATAGAAATAACTCGTCCAGTTGTGCCATGGGGCATTCTCTAAGCAGAACAAGCCTCAGTAGACTGACTAGTGATAATTAATTGTATTGAAAACAGAGAATATCAGACCAAGTTGTGTATTTCTGACTTTTAAGTTATCATCAGCCAGCCATAGACATCCCCAGACGTGGACTGCTTGAGGCTCGACCTTGCGACGAGTTTGATCAAGGAAGATGGCTTGTCGGGTTTGATTGTGTATTTTACAAATTTCAGTTGGGCCGTGCCAGAGTTATTATAGAAAAATATCATGCCGTTGTGTTTTTGGACTCTATTTTGATTCCACCCAAAAGCTGCACAATTGCTAGTGACAGAATGGTATTGCTTGGTAGATAAATCGAAGGCTTGTTGGGGTATTTCTGGCTGTTTAGCCATCATCAGCCAGCTATTGCCAAACCTAGCCATACAGTTCCAAAGGCTTCACCTTCCGACGCCTTTGGTCGCTATGCTACGCTTCACCAACTCCCAAAAGAGCAGGATGACTTGACAGTTTCATTTGTGTCTACAAACCACGTCAGCTGGGCGCTCCCATATTTAATAGGAAAAACTCGTCCAGTTGTGCCATGGGGCATTCTCTAGAGCAGAACAAAGCCTCAGTAGACTGACTAGTGATAAATAATTGTATTGAAAACAGAGAATATCAGACCAAGTTGTGTATTTCTGACTTTTAAGTTATCATCAGCCAGCCATAGACATCCCCAGACGTGGACTGCTTGAGGCTCGACCTTGCGACGAGTTTGATCGAGGACGATGGCTTGCCGGGTTTGATTGTGTATTTTACAAATGTCAGTTGGGCCCTGCCCGAGATATTATAGGAAAATATCATGCCGTTGTGTTTTTGGACTCTATCTTGATCCCACCCAAAAGCTGCAGAATTGCTAGTGACAGAATGGTATTGCTTGGTAGATAAATTGAAGGCTTGTTGGGGTATTTCTGGCTTTTTAGCCATCATCAGCCAGCTTTTGCCAATCCTAGCCATGCAGTGCCAAAGGCTTCACCTTCCGACGACTTTGATCGCTATGCTACGCTTCACCAACTCCCACAAGAGCAGGATGACTTGACAGTTTCGTTTGTGTCTACAAACCACGTCAGCTGGGCGCTCCCATATTTAATAGAAATAACTCGTCCAGTTGTGCCATGGGGCATTCTCCGGAGCAGAACAAACCTCAGTAGACTGACTAGTGATAATTAATTGTATTGAAAACAGAGAATATCAGACCAAGTTGTGTATTTCTGACTTTTAAGTTATCATCAGCCAGCCATAGACATCCCCAGACGTGGACTGCTTGAGGCTCGACCTTGCGACGAGTTTGATCGAGGACGATGGCTTGCCGGGTTTGATTGTGTATTTTACAAATGTCAGTTGGGCCCTGCCCGAGATATTATAGGAAAATATCATGCCGTTGTGTTTTTGGACTCTATCTTGATCCCACCCAAAAGCTGCAGAATTGCTAGTGACAGAATGGTATTGCTTGGTAGATAAATTGAAGGCTTGTTGGGGTATTTCTGGCTTTTTAGCCATCATCAGCCAGCTATTGCCAATCCTAGCCATGCAGTGCCAAAGGCTTCACCTTCCGACGACTTTGATCGCTATGCTACGCTTCACCAACTCCCACAAGAGCAGGATGACTTGACAGTTTCGTTTGTGTCTACAAACCACGTCAGCTGGGCGCTCCCATATTTAATAGAAATAACTCGTCCAGTTGTGCCATGGGGCATTCTCTAGAGCAGAACAAACCTCAGTAGACTGACTAGTGATAATTAATTGTATTGAAAACAGAGAATATCAGACCAAGTTGTGTATTTCTGACTTTTAAGTTATCATCAGCCAGCCATAGACATCCCCAGACGTGGACTGCTTTGAGGCTCGACCTTGCGACGAGTTTGATCGAGGACGATGGCTTGCCGGGTTTGATTGTGTATTTTACAAATGTCAGTTGGGCCCTGCCCGAGATATTATAGGAAAATATCATGCCGTTGTGTTTTTGGACTCTATCTTTGATCCCACCCAAAAAGCTGCAGAATTGCTAGTGACAGAATGGTATTGCTTGGTAGATAAATTGAAGGCTTGTTGGGGTATTTCTGGCTTTTTAGCCATCATCAGCCAGCTATTGCCAATCCCAGCTATGCAGTGCCAAAGGCTTCACATTCCGATGACTTTGATTGCTATGCTAAGCTTCACCAACTCCCATAAGAGCAGGATGACTTGACAGTTTCGTTTGTGTCTTCAAACCACGTCAGCTGGGCGCTCCCATATTTAATGGGAAAAACTCGTCCAGTTGTGCCATGGGGCATTCTCCGGGGCAGAACAAGCCTCAGTATACTGACTAGAGATAATTAATTGTATTGAAAACAGAGAAGATCAGACCAAGTTGTGTATTTCTGACTTTTAATTTATCATCAGTCAGCCATAGACATCCCCAGACGTGGACTGCATGAGGCTCGACCTTGCAACGAGTTTGATCGAGGACGATGGCTTGCCAGGTTTGATTTTGTATTTTACAAATGTCAGTTAGGCCCTGCCCGAGATATTATAGGAAAATATCATGCCGTTGTGTTTTTGGACTCTATCTTGATCCCACCCAAAAGCGGCAGAATTGCTAGTGACAGAATGGTATTGCTTGGTAGATAAATTGAAGGCTTGTTGGGGTATTTCTGGCTTTTTAGCCATCATCAGCCAGCTTGCCAATCCTAGCCATGCAGTGCCAAAGGCTTCACCTTCCGACGACTTTGATCGCTATGCTACGCTTCACCAACTCCCACAAGAGCAGGATGACTTGACAGTTTCGTTTGTGTCTACAAACCACGTCAGCTGGGCGCTCCCATATTTAATAGAAATAACTCGTCCAGTTGTGCCATGGGGCATTCTCGAGCAGAACAAACCTCAGTAGACTGACTAGTGATAATTAATTTATTGAAAACAGAGAATATCAGACCAAGTTGTGTATTTCTGACTTTTAAGTTATCATCAGCCAGCCATAGACATCCCCAGACGTGGACTGCTTGAGGCTCGACCTTGCGACGAGTTTGATCGAGGACGATGGCTTGCCGGGTTTGATTGCGTATTTTACTAAATGTCAGTTTGGGCCCTGCCCGAGATATTATAGGAAAATATCATGCCGTTGTGTTTTTGGACTCTATCTTGATCCCACCCAAAAAGCTGCAGAATTGCTAGTGACAGAATGGTATTGCTTGGTAGATAAATTGAAGGCTTGTTGGGGTATTTCTGGCTTTTTAGCCATCATCAGCCAGCTTTGCCAATCCTAGCCATGCAGTGCCAAAGGCTTCACCTTCCGACGACTTTGATCGCTATGCTACGCTTCACCAACTCCCACAAGAGCAGGATGACTTGACAGTTTCGTTTGTGTCTACAAACCACGTCAGCTGGGCGCTCCCATATTTAATAGAAATAACTCGTCCAGTTGTGCCATGGGGCATTCTCTAGAGCAGAACAAGCCTCAGTAGACTGACTAGTGATAATTAATTGTATTGAAAACAGAGAATATCAGACCAAGTTGTGTATTTCTGACTTTTAAGTTATCATCAGCCAGCCATAGACATCCCCAGACGTGGACTGCTTGAGGCTCGACCTTGCGACGAGTTTGATCGAGGACGATGGCTTGCCGGGTTTGATTGTGTATTTTACAAATGTCAGTTGGGCCCTGCCCGAGATATTATAGGGAAAATATCATGCCGTTGTGTTTTTGGACTCTATCTTGATCCCACCCAAAAAGCTGCAGAATTGCTAGTGACAGAATGGTATTGCTTGGTAGATAAATTGAAGGCTTGTTGGGGTATTTCTGGCTTTTTAGCCATCATCAGCCAGCTATTGCCAATCCTAGCCATGCAGTGCCAAAGGCTTCACCTTCCGACGACTTTGATCGCTATGCTACGCTTCACCAACTCCCACAAGAGCAGGATGACTTGACAGTTTCGTTTGTGTCTACAAACCACGTCAGCTGGGCGCTCCCATATTTAATAGAAATAACTCGTCCAGTTGTGCCATGGGGCATTCTCTAGAGCAGAACAAGCCTCAGTAGACTGACTAGTGATAATTAATTGTATTGAAACAGAGAATATCAGACCAAGTTGTGTATTTCTGACTTTTAAGTTATCATCAGCCAGCCATAGACATCCCCAGACGTGGACTGCTTGAGGCTCGACCTTGCGACGAGTTTGATCGAGGACGATGGCTTGCCGGGTTTGATTGTGTATTTTACAAATGTCAGTTGGGCCCTGCCCGAGATATTATAGGAAAATATCATGCCGTTGTGTTTTTGGACTCTATCTTGATCCCACCCAAAAAGCTGCAGAATTGCTAGTGACAGAATGGTATTGCTTGGTAGATAAATTGAAGGCTTGTTGGGGTATTTCTGGCTTTTTAGCCATCATCAGCCAGCTATTGCCAATCCTAGCCATGCAGTGCCAAAGGCTTCACATTCCGACGACTTTGATCGCTATGCTACGCTTCACCAACTCCCACAAGAGCAGGATGACTTGACAGTTTCGTTTGTGTCTACAAACCACGTCAGCTGGGCGCTCCCATATTTAATAGAAATAACTCGTCCAGTTGTGCCATGGGGCATTCTCCGGAGCAGAACAAACCTCAGTAGACTGACTAGTGATAATTAATTGTATTGAAAACAGAGAATATCAGACCAAGTTGTGTATTTCTGACTTTTAAGTTATCATCAGCCAGCCATAGACATCCCCAGACGTGGACTGCTTGAGGCTCGACCTTGCGACGAGTTTGATCGAGGACGATGGCTTGCCGGGTTTGCTTGCGTATTTTACTAATGTCATTTGGACCCTGCCCGAGATATTATAGGAAAATATCATGCCGTTGTGTTTTTGGACTCTATCTTTGATCCCACCCAAAAGCTGCAGAATTGCTAGTGACAGAATGGTATTGCTTGGTAGATAAATTGAAGGCTTGTTGGGGTATTTCTGGCTTTTTAGCCATCATCAGCCAGCTTTTGCCAATCCTAGCCATGCAGTGCCAAAGGCTTCACCTTCCGACGACTTTGATCGCTATGCTACGCTTCACCAACTCCCACAAGAGCAGGATGACTTGACAGTTTCGTTTGTGTCTACAAACCACGTCAGCTGGGCGCTCCCATATTTAATAGAAATAACTCGTCCAGTTGTGCCATGGGGCATTCTCTAGAGCAGAACAAACCTCAGTAGACTGACTAGTGATAATGAATTGTATTAAAAACAGAGAATATCAGACCAAGTTGTGTATTTCTGACTTTTAAGTTATCATCAGCCAGCCATAGACATCCCCAGACGTGGACTGCTTGAGGCTCGACCTTGCGACGAGTTTGATCGAGGACGATGGCTTGCCGGGTTTGATTGTGTATTTTACAAATGTCAGTTTGGGCCCTGCCCGAGATATTATAGGAAAATATCATGCCGTTGTGTTTTTGGACTCTATCTTGATCCCACCCAAAAAGCTGCAGAATTGCTAGTGACAGAATGGTATTGCTTGGTAGATAAATTGAAGGCTTGTTGGGGTATTTCTGGCTTTTTAGCCATCATCAGCCAGCTATTTGCCAATCCTAGCCATGCAGTGCCAAAGGCTTCACCTTCCGACGACTTTGATCGCTATGCTACGCTTCACCAACTCCCACAAGAGCAGGATGACTTGACAGTTTCGTTTGTGTCTACAAACCACGTCAGCTGGGTGCTCCCATATTTAATAGAAATAACTCGTCCAGTTGTGCCATGGGGCATTCTCTAGAGCAGAACAAGCCTCAGTAGACTGACTAGTGATAATTAATTCTATTGAAAAACAGAGAATATCAGACCAAGTTGTGTATTTCTGACTTTTAAGTTATCATCAGCCAGCCATAGACATCCCCAGACGTGGACTGCTTGAGGCTCGACCTTGCGACGAGTTTGATCGAGGACGATGGCTTGCCGGGTTTGCTTGTGTATTTTACAAATGTCAGTTGGGCCCTGCCCGAGATATTATAGGAAAATATCATGCCGTTGTGTTTTTGGACTCTATCTTGATCCCACCCAAAAAGCTGCAGAATTGCTAGTGACAGAATGGTATTGCTTGGTAGATAAATTGAAGGCTTGTTGGGGTATTTCTGGCTTTTTAGCCATCATCAGCCAGCTATTGCCAATCCTAGCCATGCAGTGCCAAAGGCTTCACCTTCCGACGACTTTGATCGCTATGCTACGCTTCACCAACTCCCACAAGAGCAGGATGACTTGACAGTTTCGTTTGTGTCTACAAACCACGTCAGCTGGGCGCTCCCATATTTAATAGAAATAACTCGTCCAGTTGTGCCATGGGGCATTCTCTAGAGCAGAACAAACCTCAGTAGACTGACTAGTGATAATTAATTGTATTGAAAACAGAGAATATCAGACCAAGTTGTGTATTTCTGACTTTTAAAGTTATCATCAGCCAGCCATAGACATCCCCAGACGTGGACTGCTTTGAGGCTCGACCTTGCGACGAGTTTGATCGAGGACGATGGCTTGCCGGGTTTGATTGTGTATTTTACAAATGTCAGTTGGGCCCTGCCCGAGATATTATAGGAAAATATCATGCCGTTGTGTTTTTGGACTCTATCTTGATCCCACCCAAAAAGCTGCAGAATTGCTAGTGACAGAATGGTATTGCTTGGTAGATAAATTGAAGGCTTGTTGGGGTATTTCTGGCTTTTTAGCCATCATCAGCCAGCTTTGCCAATCCCAGCCATGCAGTGCCAAAGGCTTCACCTTCCGACGACTTTGATCGCTATGCTACGCTTCACCAACTCCCTCAAGTGCAGGATGACTTCACAGTTTCGTTTGAGTCTGCAAAACACGTCAGCTGGGCGCTCTTATATTAGATAGGAAAAACTTGTCCAGTTGTGCCATGGGGCATTCTGTAGAGCAGAACAAGCCTCAATAGACTGACTAGTGATAAATAATTGTATTGAAAACAGAGAATATCAGACCAAGTTGTGTATTTCTGACTTTTAAGTTATCATCAGCCAGCCATAGACATCCCCAGACGTGGACTGCTTTAGGCTCGACCTTGCGACGAGTTTGATCGACGACGATGGCTTGTTGGGTTTGCTTACGTATTTAACTAATGTTATTTGGACCCTGCCCGAGATATTATAGGAAAATATCATGCCGTTGAGTTTTTGGACTCTATCTTGATCCCTCCCAAAAGCTGAAGAATTGCTATTTTGAGAATTGTATTGCTTGGTAGATAAATTGAAGGCTTGTTGGGGTATTTCTGGCTTTTTAGCCATCATCAGCCAGCTTTTGCCAATCATAGCCATGCAGTGCTAAAGGCTTCACCTTCCGACGAATTTGATCGCTATTCTACGCTTCACCAACTCCCAACATAGCAGGATGACTTGACAGTTTCGTTTGTGTCTACAAACCACGTCAGATGGGCGTTCCCATATTTAATAGAAATAACTCGTCCAGTTGTGCCATGGGGCATTCTCCGGAGCAGAACAAAGCCTCAGTAGACTGACTAGTGATAATTAATTGTATTGAAAACAGAGAATATCAGACCAAGTTGTGTATTTCTGACTTTTAAGTTATCATCAGCCAGCCATAGACATCCCCAGACGTGGACTGCTTTGAGGCTCGACCTTGCGACGAGTTTGATCGAGGACGATGGCTTGCCGGGTTTGATTGTGTATTTAAAGTCAGTTGGACCCTGCCCGAGATATTATAGGAAAAATATCATGCCGTTGTGTTTTTTTGGACTCTATCTTTGATCCCACCCAAAAAGCTGCAGAATTGCAAGTGACAGAATGGTAATGCTTGGTAGATAAATTGAAGGCTTGTTGGGGTATTTCTGGCTTTTTTAGCCATCATCAGCCAGCTTTTGCCAATCCTAGCCATGCAGTGCCAAAGGCTTCACCTTCCGACGACTTTGATCGCTATGCTACGCTTCACCAACTCCCACAAGAGCAGGATGACTTGACAGTTTCGTTTGTGTCTTCAAACCACATCAGCTGGGCGCTCCCATATTTAATAGAAATAACTCGTCCAGTTG